>OY992787.1:0-45000 GCA_963921375.1 Tiliacea citrago
TTCACATTTTTCAGTCAAAAAACCAGTTTTTTGACCAAAACTCAAATTTTTTGTATCGCATATATTTCTAGTAACTACATAGCTCGCTAGCCCGCGCGGAGACGCGTCTTTTGACACCTCGCACGTGCGTCTGGCGAATATAGAACTTCAAAAAATTCCATAACTAGTAAATTCATATATATACGAAATCCACCTTAGCTAGACAATAATTACATCAAATCGTTGTAACTTTGCATCCAGGTGACGCATTTTGAAGCTGTTTTCAGCCAAATCAATCTTAAATAGGTTCCATACAACGGTTTGACTAATAAAAATTGACAATAACGCGAAAAAATATTTTCGTATATCGACTTAGCAATTTTTGTGAGATTTTTTGAAGGAATTTTCAAAAACTAATTTTATCTCAAAATTCTTATCCGAACCATCGTTAATAGTAGTTTCAATAGATACTTACCTGCCTTACCTGTATTCCGGTGCGCGCTCAGCCACCCCGAGTCCTGTTTGGTAGTGTTTATTCCAGGTTTTTTCACATTTTTCAGTCAAAAAACCAGTTTTTTGACCAAAACTCAAATTTTTTGTATCGCATATATTTCTAGTAACTACATAGCTCGCTAGCCCGCGCGGAGACGCGTCTTTTGACACCTCGCACGTGCGTCTGGCGAATATAGAACTTCAAAAAATTCCATAACTAGTAAATTCATATATATACGAAATCCACCTTAGCTAGACAATAATTACATCAAATCGTTGTAACTTTGCATCCAGGTGACGCATTTTGAAGCTGTTTTCAGCCAAATCAATCTTAAATAGGTTCCATACAACGGTTTGACTAATAAAAATTGACAATAACGCGAAAAAATATTTTCGTATATCGACTTAGCAATTTTTGTGAGATTTTTTGAAGGAATTTTCAAAAACTAATTTTATCTCAAAATTCTTATCCGAACCATCGTTAATAGTAGTTTCAATAGATACTTACCTGCCTTACCTGTATTCCGGTGCGCGCTCAGCCACCCCGAGTCCTGTTTGGTAGTGTTTATTCCAGGTTTTTTCACATTTTTCAGTCAAAAAAACAGTTTTTTGACCAAAACTCAAATTTTTTGTATCGCATATATTTCTAGTAACTACATAGCTCGCTAGCCCGCGCGGAGACGCGTCTTTTGACACCTCGCACGTGCGTCTGGCGAATATAGAACTTCAAAAAATTCCATAACTAGTAAATTCATATATATACGAAATCCACCTTAGCTAGACAATAATTACATCAAATCGTTGTAACTTTGCATCCAGGTGACGCATTTTGAAGCTGTTTTCAGCCAAATCAATCTTAAATAGGTTCCATACAACGGTTTGACTAATAAAAATTGACAATAACGCGAAAAAATATTTTCGTATATCGACTTAGCAATTTTTGTGAGATTTTTTGAAGGAATTTTCAAAAACTAATTTTATCTCAAAATTCTTATCCGAACCATCGTTAATAGTAGTTTCAATAGATACTTACCTGCCTTACCTGTATTCCGGTGCGCGCTCAGCCACCCCGAGTCCTGTTTGGTAGTGTTTATTCCAGGTTTTTTCACATTTTTCAGTCAAAAAACCAGTTTTTTGACCAAAACTCAAATTTTTTGTATCGCATATATTTCTAGTAACTACATAGCTCGCTAGCCCGCGCGGAGACGCGTCTTTTGACACCTCGCACGTGCGTCTGGCGAATATAGAACTTCAAAAAATTCCATAACTAGTAAATTCATATATATACGAAATCCACCTTAGCTAGACAATAATTACATCAAATCGTTGTAACTTTGCATCCAGGTGACGCATTTTGAAGCTGTTTTCAGCCAAATCAATCTTAAATAGGTTCCATACAACGGTTTGACTAATAAAAATTGACAATAACGCGAAAAAATATTTTCGTATATCGACTTAGCAATTTTTGTGAGATTTTTTGAAGGAATTTTCAAAAACTAATTTTATCTCAAAATTCTTATCCGAACCATCGTTAATAGTAGTTTCAATAGATACTTACCTGCCTTACCTGTATTCCGGTGCGCGCTCAGCCACCCCGAGTCCTGTTTGGTAGTGTTTATTCCAGGTTTTTTCACATTTTTCAGTCAAAAAACCAGTTTTTTGACCAAAACTCAAATTTTTTGTATCGCATATATTTCTAGTAACTACATAGCTCGCTAGCCCGCGCGGAGACGCGTCTTTTGACACCTCGCACGTGCGTCTGGCGAATATAGAACTTCAAAAAATTCCATAACTAGTAAATTCATATATATACGAAATCCACCTTAGCTAGACAATAATTACATCAAATCGTTGTAACTTTGCATCCAGGTGACGCATTTTGAAGCTGTTTTCAGCCAAATCAATCTTAAATAGGTTCCATACAACGGTTTGACTAATAAAAATTGACAATAACGCGAAAAAATATTTTCGTATATCGACTTAGCAATTTTTGTGAGATTTTTTGAAGGAATTTTCAAAAACTAATTTTATCTCAAAATTCTTATCCGAACCATCGTTAATAGTAGTTTCAATAGATACTTACCTGCCTTACCTGTATTCCGGTGCGCGCTCAGCCACCCCGAGTCCTGTTTGGTAGTGTTTATTCCAGGTTTTTTCACATTTTTCAGTCAAAAAACCAGTTTTTTGACCAAAACTCAAATTTTTTGTATCGCATATATTTCTAGTAACTACATAGCTCGCTAGCCCGCGCGGAGACGCGTCTTTTGACACCTCGCACGTGCGTCTGGCGAATATAGAACTTCAAAAAATTCCATAACTAGTAAATTCATATATATACGAAATCCACCTTAGCTAGACAATAATTACATCAAATCGTCGTTGTAACTTTGCATCCAGGTGACGCATTTTGAAGCTGTTTTCAGCCAAATCAATCTTAAATAGGTTCCATACAACGGTTTGACTAATAAAAATTGACAATAACGCGAAAAAATATTTTCGTATATCGACTTAGCAATTTTTGTGAGATTTTTTGAAGGAATTTTCAAAAACTAATTTTATCTCAAAATTCTTATCCGAACCATCGTTAATAGTAGTTTCAATAGATACTTACCTGCCTTACCTGTATTCCGGTGCGCGCTCAGCCACCCCGAGTCCTGTTTGGTAGTGTTTATTCCAGGTTTTTTCACATTTTTCAGTCAAAAAACCAGTTTTTTGACCAAAACTCAAATTTTTTGTATCGCATATATTTCTAGTAACTACATAGCTCGCTAGCCCGCGCGGAGACGCGTCTTTTGACACCTCGCACGTGCGTCTGGCGAATATAGAACTTCAAAAAATTCCATAACTAGTAAATTCATATATATACGAAATCCACCTTAGCTAGACAATAATTACATCAAATCGTTGTAACTTTGCATCCAGGTGACGCATTTTGAAGCTGTTTTCAGCCAAATCAATCTTAAATAGGTTCCATACAACGGTTTGACTAATAAAAATTGACAATAACGCGAAAAAATATTTTCGTATATCGACTTAGCAATTTTTGTGAGATTTTTTGAAGGAATTTTCAAAAACTAATTTTATCTCAAAATTCTTATCCGAACCATCGTTAATAGTAGTTTCAATAGATACTTACCTGCCTTACCTGTATTCCGGTGCGCGCTCAGCCACCCCGAGTCCTGTTTGGTAGTGTTTATTCCAGGTTTTTTCACATTTTTCAGTCAAAAAACCAGTTTTTTGACCAAAACTCAAATTTTTTGTATCGCATATATTTCTAGTAACTACATAGCTCGCTAGCCCGCGCGGAGACGCGTCTTTTGACACCTCGCACGTGCGTCTGGCGAATATAGAACTTCAAAAAATTCCATAACTAGTAAATTCATATATATACGAAATCCACCTTAGCTAGACAATAATTACATCAAATCGTTGTAACTTTGCATCCAGGTGACGCATTTTGAAGCTGTTTTCAGCCAAATCAATCTTAAATAGGTTCCATACAACGGTTTGACTAATAAAAATTGACAATAACGCGAAAAAATATTTTCGTATATCGACTTAGCAATTTTTGTGAGATTTTTTGAAGGAATTTTCAAAAACTAATTTTATCTCAAAATTCTTATCCGAACCATCGTTAATAGTAGTTTCAATAGATACTTACCTGCCTTACCTGTATTCCGGTGCGCGCTCAGCCACCCCGAGTCCTGTTTGGTAGTGTTTATTCCAGGTTTTTTCACATTTTTCAGTCAAAAAACCAGTTTTTTGACCAAAACTCAAATTTTTTGTATCGCATATATTTCTAGTAACTACATAGCTCGCTAGCCCGCGCGGAGACGCGTCTTTTGACACCTCGCACGTGCGTCTGGCGAATATAGAACTTCAAAAAATTCCATAACTAGTAAATTCATATATATACGAAATCCACCTTAGCTAGACAATAATTACATCAAATCGTTGTAACTTTGCATCCAGGTGACGCATTTTGAAGCTGTTTTCAGCCAAATCAATCTTAAATAGGTTCCATACAACGGTTTGACTAATAAAAATTGACAATAACGCGAAAAAATATTTTCGTATATCGACTTAGCAATTTTTGTGAGATTTTTTGAAGGAATTTTCAAAAACTAATTTTATCTCAAAATTCTTATCCGAACCATCGTTAATAGTAGTTTCAATAGATACTTACCTGCCTTACCTGTATTCCGGTGCGCGCTCAGCCACCCCGAGTCCTGTTTGGTAGTGTTTATTCCAGGTTTTTTCACATTTTTCAGTCAAAAAACCAGTTTTTTGACCAAAACTCAAATTTTTTGTATCGCATATATTTCTAGTAACTACATAGCTCGCTAGCCCGCGCGGAGACGCGTCTTTTGACACCTCGCACGTGCGTCTGGCGAATATAGAACTTCAAAAAATTCCATAACTAGTAAATTCATATATATACGAAATCCACCTTAGCTAGACAATAATTACATCAAATCGTTGTAACTTTGCATCCAGGTGACGCATTTTGAAGCTGTTTTCAGCCAAATCAATCTTAAATAGGTTCCATACAACGGTTTGACTAATAAAAATTGACAATAACGCGAAAAAATATTTTCGTATATCGACTTAGCAATTTTTGTGAGATTTTTTGAAGGAATTTTCAAAAACTAATTTTATCTCAAAATTCTTATCCGAACCATCGTTAATAGTAGTTTCAATAGATACTTACCTGCCTTACCTGTATTCCGGTGCGCGCTCAGCCACCCCGAGTCCTGTTTGGTAGTGTTTATTCCAGGTTTTTTCACATTTTTCAGTCAAAAAACCAGTTTTTTGACCAAAACTCAAATTTTTTGTATCGCATATATTTCTAGTAACTACATAGCTCGCTAGCCCGCGCGGAGACGCGTCTTTTGACACCTCGCACGTGCGTCTGGCGAATATAGAACTTCAAAAAATTCCATAACTAGTAAATTCATATATATACGAAATCCACCTTAGCTAGACAATAATTACATCAAATCGTTGTAACTTTGCATCCAGGTGACGCATTTTGAAGCTGTTTTCAGCCAAATCAATCTTAAATAGGTTCCATACAACGGTTTGACTAATAAAAATTGACAATAACGCGAAAAAATATTTTCGTATATCGACTTAGCAATTTTTGTGAGATTTTTTGAAGGAATTTTCAAAAACTAATTTTATCTCAAAATTCTTATCCGAACCATCGTTAATAGTAGTTTCAATAGATACTTACCTGCCTTACCTGTATTCCGGTGCGCGCTCAGCCACCCCGAGTCCTGTTTGGTAGTGTTTATTCCAGGTTTTTTCACATTTTTCAGTCAAAAAACCAGTTTTTTGACCAAAACTCAAATTTTTTGTATCGCATATATTTCTAGTAACTACATAGCTCGCTAGCCCGCGCGGAGACGCGTCTTTTGACACCTCGCACGTGCGTCTGGCGAATATAGAACTTCAAAAAATTCCATAACTAGTAAATTCATATATATACGAAATCCACCTTAGCTAGACAATAATTACATCAAATCGTTGTAACTTTGCATCCAGGTGACGCATTTTGAAGCTGTTTTCAGCCAAATCAATCTTAAATAGGTTCCATACAACGGTTTGACTAATAAAAATTGACAATAACGCGAAAAAATATTTTCGTATATCGACTTAGCAATTTTTGTGAGATTTTTTGAAGGAATTTTCAAAAACTAATTTTATCTCAAAATTCTTATCCGAACCATCGTTAATAGTAGTTTCAATAGATACTTACCTGCCTTACCTGTATTCCGGTGCGCGCTCAGCCACCCCGAGTCCTGTTTGGTAGTGTTTATTCCAGGTTTTTTCACATTTTTCAGTCAAAAAACCAGTTTTTTGACCAAAACTCAAATTTTTTGTATCGCATATATTTCTAGTAACTACATAGCTCGCTAGCCCGCGCGGAGACGCGTCTTTTGACACCTCGCACGTGCGTCTGGCGAATATAGAACTTCAAAAAATTCCATAACTAGTAAATTCATATATATACGAAATCCACCTTAGCTAGACAATAATTACATCAAATCGTTGTAACTTTGCATCCAGGTGACGCATTTTGAAGCTGTTTTCAGCCAAATCAATCTTAAATAGGTTCCATACAACGGTTTGACTAATAAAAATTGACAATAACGCGAAAAAATATTTTCGTATATCGACTTAGCAATTTTTGTGAGATTTTTTGAAGGAATTTTCAAAAACTAATTTTATCTCAAAATTCTTATCCGAACCATCGTTAATAGTAGTTTCAATAGATACTTACCTGCCTTACCTGTATTCCGGTGCGCGCTCAGCCACCCCGAGTCCTGTTTGGTAGTGTTTATTCCAGGTTTTTTCACATTTTTCAGTCAAAAAACCAGTTTTTTGACCAAAACTCAAATTTTTTGTATCGCATATATTTCTAGTAACTACATAGCTCGCTAGCCCGCGCGGAGACGCGTCTTTTGACACCTCGCACGTGCGTCTGGCGAATATAGAACTTCAAAAAATTCCATAACTAGTAAATTCATATATATACGAAATCCACCTTAGCTAGACAATAATTACATCAAATCGTTGTAACTTTGCATCCAGGTGACGCATTTTGAAGCTGTTTTCAGCCAAATCAATCTTAAATAGGTTCCATACAACGGTTTGACTAATAAAAATTGACAATAACGCGAAAAAATATTTTCGTATATCGACTTAGCAATTTTTGTGAGATTTTTTGAAGGAATTTTCAAAAACTAATTTTATCTCAAAATTCTTATCCGAACCATCGTTAATAGTAGTTTCAATAGATACTTACCTGCCTTACCTGTATTCCGGTGCGCGCTCAGCCACCCCGAGTCCTGTTTGGTAGTGTTTATTCCAGGTTTTTTCACATTTTTCAGTCAAAAAACCAGTTTTTTGACCAAAACTCAAATTTTTTGTATCGCATATATTTCTAGTAACTACATAGCTCGCTAGCCCGCGCGGAGACGCGTCTTTTGACACCTCGCACGTGCGTCTGGCGAATATAGAACTTCAAAAAATTCCATAACTAGTAAATTCATATATATACGAAATCCACCTTAGCTAGACAATAATTACATCAAATCGTTGTAACTTTGCATCCAGGTGACGCATTTTGAAGCTGTTTTCAGCCAAATCAATCTTAAATAGGTTCCATACAACGGTTTGACTAATAAAAATTGACAATAACGCGAAAAAATATTTTCGTATATCGACTTAGCAATTTTTGTGAGATTTTTTGAAGGAATTTTCAAAAACTAATTTTATCTCAAAATTCTTATCCGAACCATCGTTAATAGTAGTTTCAATAGATACTTACCTGCCTTACCTGTATTCCGGTGCGCGCTCAGCCACCCCGAGTCCTGTTTGGTAGTGTTTATTCCAGGTTTTTTCACATTTTTCAGTCAAAAAACCAGTTTTTTGACCAAAACTCAAATTTTTTGTATCGCATATATTTCTAGTAACTACATAGCTCGCTAGCCCGCGCGGAGACGCGTCTTTTGACACCTCGCACGTGCGTCTGGCGAATATAGAACTTCAAAAAATTCCATAACTAGTAAATTCATATATATACGAAATCCACCTTAGCTAGACAATAATTACATCAAATCGTTGTAACTTTGCATCCAGGTGACGCATTTTGAAGCTGTTTTCAGCCAAATCAATCTTAAATAGGTTCCATACAACGGTTTGACTAATAAAAATTGACAATAACGCGAAAAAATATTTTCGTATATCGACTTAGCAATTTTTGTGAGATTTTTTGAAGGAATTTTCAAAAACTAATTTTATCTCAAAATTCTTATCCGAACCATCGTTAATAGTAGTTTCAATAGATACTTACCTGCCTTACCTGTATTCCGGTGCGCGCTCAGCCACCCCGAGTCCTGTTTGGTAGTGTTTATTCCAGGTTTTTTCACATTTTTCAGTCAAAAAACCAGTTTTTTGACCAAAACTCAAATTTTTTGTATCGCATATATTTCTAGTAACTACATAGCTCGCTAGCCCGCGCGGAGACGCGTCTTTTGACACCTCGCACGTGCGTCTGGCGAATATAGAACTTCAAAAAATTCCATAACTAGTAAATTCATATATATACGAAATCCACCTTAGCTAGACAATAATTACATCAAATCGTTGTAACTTTGCATCCAGGTGACGCATTTTGAAGCTGTTTTCAGCCAAATCAATCTTAAATAGGTTCCATACAACGGTTTGACTAATAAAAATTGACAATAACGCGAAAAAATATTTTCGTATATCGACTTAGCAATTTTTGTGAGATTTTTTGAAGGAATTTTCAAAAACTAATTTTATCTCAAAATTCTTATCCGAACCATCGTTAATAGTAGTTTCAATAGATACTTACCTGCCTTACCTGTATTCCGGTGCGCGCTCAGCCACCCCGAGTCCTGTTTGGTAGTGTTTATTCCAGGTTTTTTCACATTTTTCAGTCAAAAAACCAGTTTTTTGACCAAAACTCAAATTTTTTGTATCGCATATATTTCTAGTAACTACATAGCTCGCTAGCCCGCGCGGAGACGCGTCTTTTGACACCTCGCACGTGCGTCTGGCGAATATAGAACTTCAAAAAATTCCATAACTAGTAAATTCATATATATACGAAATCCACCTTAGCTAGACAATAATTACATCAAATCGTTGTAACTTTGCATCCAGG
Organism: Tiliacea citrago; assembly: GCA_963921375.1. Taxonomy (NCBI): domain Eukaryota; kingdom Metazoa; phylum Arthropoda; class Insecta; order Lepidoptera; family Noctuidae; genus Tiliacea; species Tiliacea citrago. The sequence continues at coordinate 9,170 of OY992787.1, forward strand.
TGACGCATTTTGAAGCTGTTTTCAGCCAAATCAATCTTAAATAGGTTCCATACAACGGTTTGACTAATAAAAATTGACAATAACGCGAAAAAATATTTTCGTATATCGACTTAGCAATTTTTGTGAGATTTTTTGAAGGAATTTTCAAAAACTAATTTTATCTCAAAATTCTTATCCGAACCATCGTTAATAGTAGTTTCAATAGATACTTACCTGCCTTACCTGTATTCCGGTGCGCGCTCAGCCACCCCGAGTCCTGTTTGGTAGTGTTTATTCCAGGTTTTTTCACATTTTTCAGTCAAAAAACCAGTTTTTTGACCAAAACTCAAATTTTTTGTATCGCATATATTTCTAGTAACTACATAGCTCGCTAGCCCGCGCGGAGACGCGTCTTTTGACACCTCGCACGTGCGTCTGGCGAATATAGAACTTCAAAAAATTCCATAACTAGTAAATTCATATATATACGAAATCCACCTTAGCTAGACAATAATTACATCAAATCGTTGTAACTTTGCATCCAGGTGACGCATTTTGAAGCTGTTTTCAGCCAAATCAATCTTAAATAGGTTCCATACAACGGTTTGACTAATAAAAATTGACAATAACGCGAAAAAATATTTTCGTATATCGACTTAGCAATTTTTGTGAGATTTTTTGAAGGAATTTTCAAAAACTAATTTTATCTCAAAATTCTTATCCGAACCATCGTTAATAGTAGTTTCAATAGATACTTACCTGCCTTACCTGTATTCCGGTGCGCGCTCAGCCACCCCGAGTCCTGTTTGGTAGTGTTTATTCCAGGTTTTTTCACATTTTTCAGTCAAAAAACCAGTTTTTTGACCAAAACTCAAATTTTTTGTATCGCATATATTTCTAGTAACTACATAGCTCGCTAGCCCGCGCGGAGACGCGTCTTTTGACACCTCGCACGTGCGTCTGGCGAATATAGAACTTCAAAAAATTCCATAACTAGTAAATTCATATATATACGAAATCCACCTTAGCTAGACAATAATTACATCAAATCGTTGTAACTTTGCATCCAGGTGACGCATTTTGAAGCTGTTTTCAGCCAAATCAATCTTAAATAGGTTCCATACAACGGTTTGACTAATAAAAATTGACAATAACGCGAAAAAATATTTTCGTATATCGACTTAGCAATTTTTGTGAGATTTTTTGAAGGAATTTTCAAAAACTAATTTTATCTCAAAATTCTTATCCGAACCATCGTTAATAGTAGTTTCAATAGATACTTACCTGCCTTACCTGTATTCCGGTGCGCGCTCAGCCACCCCGAGTCCTGTTTGGTAGTGTTTATTCCAGGTTTTTTCACATTTTTCAGTCAAAAAACCAGTTTTTTGACCAAAACTCAAATTTTTTGTATCGCATATATTTCTAGTAACTACATAGCTCGCTAGCCCGCGCGGAGACGCGTCTTTTGACACCTCGCACGTGCGTCTGGCGAATATAGAACTTCAAAAAATTCCATAACTAGTAAATTCATATATATACGAAATCCACCTTAGCTAGACAATAATTACATCAAATCGTTGTAACTTTGCATCCAGGTGACGCATTTTGAAGCTGTTTTCAGCCAAATCAATCTTAAATAGGTTCCATACAACGGTTTGACTAATAAAAATTGACAATAACGCGAAAAAATATTTTCGTATATCGACTTAGCAATTTTTGTGAGATTTTTTGAAGGAATTTTCAAAAACTAATTTTATCTCAAAATTCTTATCCGAACCATCGTTAATAGTAGTTTCAATAGATACTTACCTGCCTTACCTGTATTCCGGTGCGCGCTCAGCCACCCCGAGTCCTGTTTGGTAGTGTTTATTCCAGGTTTTTTCACATTTTTCAGTCAAAAAACCAGTTTTTTGACCAAAACTCAAATTTTTTGTATCGCATATATTTCTAGTAACTACATAGCTCGCTAGCCCGCGCGGAGACGCGTCTTTTGACACCTCGCACGTGCGTCTGGCGAATATAGAACTTCAAAAAATTCCATAACTAGTAAATTCATATATATACGAAATCCACCTTAGCTAGACAATAATTACATCAAATCGTTGTAACTTTGCATCCAGGTGACGCATTTTGAAGCTGTTTTCAGCCAAATCAATCTTAAATAGGTTCCATACAACGGTTTGACTAATAAAAATTGACAATAACGCGAAAAAATATTTTCGTATATCGACTTAGCAATTTTTGTGAGATTTTTTGAAGGAATTTTCAAAAACTAATTTTATCTCAAAATTCTTATCCGAACCATCGTTAATAGTAGTTTCAATAGATACTTACCTGCCTTACCTGTATTCCGGTGCGCGCTCAGCCACCCCGAGTCCTGTTTGGTAGTGTTTATTCCAGGTTTTTTCACATTTTTCAGTCAAAAAACCAGTTTTTTGACCAAAACTCAAATTTTTTGTATCGCATATATTTCTAGTAACTACATAGCTCGCTAGCCCGCGCGGAGACGCGTCTTTTGACACCTCGCACGTGCGTCTGGCGAATATAGAACTTCAAAAAATTCCATAACTAGTAAATTCATATATATACGAAATCCACCTTAGCTAGACAATAATTACATCAAATCGTTGTAACTTTGCATCCAGGTGACGCATTTTGAAGCTGTTTTCAGCCAAATCAATCTTAAATAGGTTCCATACAACGGTTTGACTAATAAAAATTGACAATAACGCGAAAAAATATTTTCGTATATCGACTTAGCAATTTTTGTGAGATTTTTTGAAGGAATTTTCAAAAACTAATTTTATCTCAAAATTCTTATCCGAACCATCGTTAATAGTAGTTTCAATAGATACTTACCTGCCTTACCTGTATTCCGGTGCGCGCTCAGCCACCCCGAGTCCTGTTTGGTAGTGTTTATTCCAGGTTTTTTCACATTTTTCAGTCAAAAAACCAGTTTTTTGACCAAAACTCAAATTTTTTGTATCGCATATATTTCTAGTAACTACATAGCTCGCTAGCCCGCGCGGAGACGCGTCTTTTGACACCTCGCACGTGCGTCTGGCGAATATAGAACTTCAAAAAATTCCATAACTAGTAAATTCATATATATACGAAATCCACCTTAGCTAGACAATAATTACATCAAATCGTTGTAACTTTGCATCCAGGTGACGCATTTTGAAGCTGTTTTCAGCCAAATCAATCTTAAATAGGTTCCATACAACGGTTTGACTAATAAAAATTGACAATAACGCGAAAAAATATTTTCGTATATCGACTTAGCAATTTTTGTGAGATTTTTTGAAGGAATTTTCAAAAACTAATTTTATCTCAAAATTCTTATCCGAACCATCGTTAATAGTAGTTTCAATAGATACTTACCTGCCTTACCTGTATTCCGGTGCGCGCTCAGCCACCCCGAGTCCTGTTTGGTAGTGTTTATTCCAGGTTTTTTCACATTTTTCAGTCAAAAAACCAGTTTTTTGACCAAAACTCAAATTTTTTGTATCGCATATATTTCTAGTAACTACATAGCTCGCTAGCCCGCGCGGAGACGCGTCTTTTGACACCTCGCACGTGCGTCTGGCGAATATAGAACTTCAAAAAATTCCATAACTAGTAAATTCATATATATACGAAATCCACCTTAGCTAGACAATAATTACATCAAATCGTTGTAACTTTGCATCCAGGTGACGCATTTTGAAGCTGTTTTCAGCCAAATCAATCTTAAATAGGTTCCATACAACGGTTTGACTAATAAAAATTGACAATAACGCGAAAAAATATTTTCGTATATCGACTTAGCAATTTTTGTGAGATTTTTTGAAGGAATTTTCAAAAACTAATTTTATCTCAAAATTCTTATCCGAACCATCGTTAATAGTAGTTTCAATAGATACTTACCTGCCTTACCTGTATTCCGGTGCGCGCTCAGCCACCCCGAGTCCTGTTTGGTAGTGTTTATTCCAGGTTTTTTCACATTTTTCAGTCAAAAAACCAGTTTTTTGACCAAAACTCAAATTTTTTGTATCGCATATATTTCTAGTAATTACATAGCTCGCTAGCCCGCGCGGAGACGCGTCTTTTGACACCTCGCACGTGCGTCTGGCGAATATAGAACTTCAAAAAATTCCATAACTAGTAAATTCATATATATACGAAATCCACCTTAGCTAGACAATAATTACATCAAATCGTTGTAACTTTGCATCCAGGTGACGCATTTTGAAGCTGTTTTCAGCCAAATCAATCTTAAATAGGTTCCATACAACGGTTTGACTAATAAAAATTGACAATAACGCGAAAAAATATTTTCGTATATCGACTTAGCAATTTTTGTGAGATTTTTTGAAGGAATTTTCAAAAACTAATTTTATCTCAAAATTCTTATCCGAACCATCGTTAATAGTAGTTTCAATAGATACTTACCTGCCTTACCTGTATTCCGGTGCGCGCTCAGCCACCCCGAGTCCTGTTTGGTAGTGTTTATTCCAGGTTTTTTCACATTTTTCAGTCAAAAAACCAGTTTTTTGACCAAAACTCAAATTTTTTGTATCGCATATATTTCTAGTAACTACATAGCTCGCTAGCCCGCGCGGAGACGCGTCTTTTGACACCTCGCACGTGCGTCTGGCGAATATAGAACTTCAAAAAATTCCATAACTAGTAAATTCATATATATACGAAATCCACCTTAGCTAGACAATAATTACATCAAATCGTTGTAACTTTGCATCCAGGTGACGCATTTTGAAGCTGTTTTCAGCCAAATCAATCTTAAATAGGTTCCATACAACGGTTTGACTAATAAAAATTGACAATAACGCGAAAAAATATTTTCGTATATCGACTTAGCAATTTTTGTGAGATTTTTTGAAGGAATTTTCAAAAACTAATTTTATCTCAAAATTCTTATCCGAACCATCGTTAATAGTAGTTTCAATAGATACTTACCTGCCTTACCTGTATTCCGGTGCGCGCTCAGCCACCCCGAGTCCTGTTTGGTAGTGTTTATTCCAGGTTTTTTCACATTTTTCAGTCAAAAAACCAGTTTTTTGACCAAAACTCAAATTTTTTGTATCGCATATATTTCTAGTAACTACATAGCTCGCTAGCCCGCGCGGAGACGCGTCTTTTGACACCTCGCACGTGCGTCTGGCGAATATAGAACTTCAAAAAATTCCATAACTAGTAAATTCATATATATACGAAATCCACCTTAGCTAGACAATAATTACATCAAATCGTTGTAACTTTGCATCCAGGTGACGCATTTTGAAGCTGTTTTCAGCCAAATCAATCTTAAATAGGTTCCATACAACGGTTTGACTAATAAAAATTGACAATAACGCGAAAAAATATTTTCGTATATCGACTTAGCAATTTTTGTGAGATTTTTTGAAGGAATTTTCAAAAACTAATTTTATCTCAAAATTCTTATCCGAACCATCGTTAATAGTAGTTTCAATAGATACTTACCTGCCTTACCTGTATTCCGGTGCGCGCTCAGCCACCCCGAGTCCTGTTTGGTAGTGTTTATTCCAGGTTTTTTCACATTTTTCAGTCAAAAAACCAGTTTTTTGACCAAAACTCAAATTTTTTGTATCGCATATATTTCTAGTAACTACATAGCTCGCTAGCCCGCGCGGAGACGCGTCTTTTGACACCTCGCACGTGCGTCTGGCGAATATAGAACTTCAAAAAATTCCATAACTAGTAAATTCATATATATACGAAATCCACCTTAGCTAGACAGAAATTACATCAAATCGTTATAACTTTGCATCCAGGTGACGCATTTTGAAGCTGTTTTCAGCCAAATCAATTTATATAGGTTCCGTACAAGTGTTTTACTAATAAAAATTGACAAAAACGCGAAAAAAATATTTTCGTATATTGACTTAGCAATTTTTGTGAGATTTTTTGAAGGAATTTTCAAAAACTAATTTTATCTCAAAATTCTTATCCGAATCATCGTTTATAGTAGTTTCAATAGATACCTACCTGCCTTACCTGTATTCCGGTGCGTGCTCAGCCACCCCGAGTCCTGTTTGGTAGTGGTTATTTCAGGTTTTTTCATATTTTTCGGTCAAAAAACCAGTTTTTTGACCAAAACTCAAAATTTTTGTATCGCATATAGTTTCAGTGATTTCATAGCTCGCTAGCCCGCGCGGAGACGCGTCTTTTGACACCTCGCACGTGCGTCTGGCGAATATAGAACTTCAAAAAATTCCATAACTAGTAAATTCATATATATACGAAATCCACCTTAGCTAGACAGAAATTACATCAAATCGTTATAACTTTGCATCCAGGTGACGCATTTTGAAGCTGTTTTCAGCCAAATCAATTTATATAGGTTCCGTACAAGTGTTTTACTAATAAAAATTGACAAAAACGCGAAAAAAATATTTTCGTATATTGACTTAGCAATTTTTGTGAGATTTTTTGAAGGAATTTTCAAAAACTAATTTTATCTCAAAATTCTTATCCGAATCATCGTTTATAGTAGTTTCAATAGATACCTACCTGCCTTACCTGTATTCCGGTGCGTGCTCAGCCACCCCGAGTCCTGTTTGGTAGTGGTTATTTCAGGTTTTTTCATATTTTTCGGTCAAAAAACCAGTTTTTTGACCAAAACTCAAAATTTTTGTATCGCATATAGTTTCAGTGATTTCATAGCTCGCTAGCCCGCGCGGAGACGCGTCTTTTGACACCTCGCACGTGCGTCTGGCGAATATAGAACTTCAAAAAATTCCATAACTAGTAAATTCATATATATACGAAATCCACCTTAGCTAGACAGAAATTACATCAAATCGTTATAACTTTGCATCCAGGTGACGCATTTTGAAGCTGTTTTCAGCCAAATCAATTTATATAGGTTCCGTACAAGTGTTTTACTAATAAAAATTGACAAAAACGCGAAAAAAATATTTTCGTATATTGACTTAGCAATTTTTGTGAGATTTTTTGAAGGAATTTTCAAAAACTAATTTTATCTCAAAATTCTTATCCGAATCATCGTTTATAGTAGTTTCAATAGATACCTACCTGCCTTACCTGTATTCCGGTGCGTGCTCAGCCACCCCGAGTCCTGTTTGGTAGTGGTTATTTCAGGTTTTTTCATATTTTTCGGTCAAAAAACCAGTTTTTTGACCAAAACTCAAAATTTTTGTATCGCATATAGTTTCAGTGATTTCATAGCTCGCTAGCCCGCGCGGAGACGCGTCTTTTGACACCTCGCACGTGCGTCTGGCGAATATAGAACTTCAAAAAATTCCATAACTAGTAAATTCATATATATACGAAATCCACCTTAGCTAGACAGAAATTACATCAAATCGTTATAACTTTGCATCCAGGTGACGCATTTTGAAGCTGTTTTCAGCCAAATCAATTTATATAGGTTCCGTACAAGTGTTTTACTAATAAAAATTGACAAAAACGCGAAAAAAATATTTTCGTATATTGACTTAGCAATTTTTGTGAGATTTTTTGAAGGAATTTTCAAAAACTAATTTTATCTCAAAATTCTTATCCGAATCATCGTTTATAGTAGTTTCAATAGATACCTACCTGCCTTACCTGTATTCCGGTGCGTGCTCAGCCACCCCGAGTCCTGTTTGGTAGTGGTTATTTCAGGTTTTTTCATATTTTTCGGTCAAAAAACCAGTTTTTTGACCAAAACTCAAAATTTTTGTATCGCATATAGTTTCAGTGATTTCATAGCTCGCTAGCCCGCGCGGAGACGCGTCTTTTGACACCTCGCACGTGCGTCTGGCGAATATAGAACTTCAAAAAATTCCATAACTAGTAAATTCATATATATACGAAATCCACCTTAGCTAGACAGAAATTACATCAAATCGTTATAACTTTGCATCCAGGTGACGCATTTTGAAGCTGTTTTCAGCCAAATCAATTTATATAGGTTCCGTACAAGTGTTTTACTAATAAAAATTGACAAAAACGCGAAAAAAATATTTTCGTATATTGACTTAGCAATTTTTGTGAGATTTTTTGAAGGAATTTTCAAAAACTAATTTTATCTCAAAATTCTTATCCGAATCATCGTTTATAGTAGTTTCAATAGATACCTACCTGCCTTACCTGTATTCCGGTGCGTGCTCAGCCACCCCGAGTCCTGTTTGGTAGTGGTTATTTCAGGTTTTTTCATATTTTTCGGTCAAAAAACCAGTTTTTTGACCAAAACTCAAAATTTTTGTATCGCATATAGTTTCAGTGATTTCATAGCTCGCTAGCCCGCGCGGAGACGCGTCTTTTGACACCTCGCACGTGCGTCTGGCGAATATAGAACTTCAAAAAATTCCATAACTAGTAAATTCATATATATACGAAATCCACCTTAGCTAGACAGAAATTACATCAAATCGTTATAACTTTGCATCCAGGTGACGCATTTTGAAGCTGTTTTCAGCCAAATCAATTTATATAGGTTCCGTACAAGTGTTTTACTAATAAAAATTGACAAAAACGCGAAAAAAATATTTTCGTATATTGACTTAGCAATTTTTGTGAGATTTTTTGAAGGAATTTTCAAAAACTAATTTTATCTCAAAATTCTTATCCGAATCATCGTTTATAGTAGTTTCAATAGATACCTACCTGCCTTACCTGTATTCCGGTGCGTGCTCAGCCACCCCGAGTCCTGTTTGGTAGTGGTTATTTCAGGTTTTTTCATATTTTTCGGTCAAAAAACCAGTTTTTTGACCAAAACTCAAAATTTTTGTATCGCATATAGTTTCAGTGATTTCATAGCTCGCTAGCCCGCGCGGAGACGCGTCTTTTGACACCTCGCACGTGCGTCTGGCGAATATAGAACTTCAAAAAATTCCATAACTAGTAAATTCATATATATACGAAATCCACCTTAGCTAGACAGAAATTACATCAAATCGTTATAACTTTGCATCCAGGTGACGCATTTTGAAGCTGTTTTCAGCCAAATCAATTTATATAGGTTCCGTACAAGTGTTTTACTAATAAAAATTGACAAAAACGCGAAAAAAATATTTTCGTATATTGACTTAGCAATTTTTGTGAGATTTTTTGAAGGAATTTTCAAAAACTAATTTTATCTCAAAATTCTTATCCGAATCATCGTTTATAGTAGTTTCAATAGATACCTACCTGCCTTACCTGTATTCCGGTGCGTGCTCAGCCACCCCGAGTCCTGTTTGGTAGTGGTTATTTCAGGTTTTTTCATATTTTTCGGTCAAAAAACCAGTTTTTTGACCAAAACTCAAAATTTTTGTATCGCATATAGTTTCAGTGATTTCATAGCTCGCTAGCCCGCGCGGAGACGCGTCTTTTGACACCTCGCACGTGCGTCTGGCGAATATAGAACTTCAAAAAATTCCATAACTAGTAAATTCATATATATACGAAATCCACCTTAGCTAGACAGAAATTACATCAAATCGTTATAACTTTGCATCCAGGTGACGCATTTTGAAGCTGTTTTCAGCCAAATCAATTTATATAGGTTCCGTACAAGTGTTTTACTAATAAAAATTGACAAAAACGCGAAAAAAATATTTTCGTATATTGACTTAGCAATTTTTGTGAGATTTTTTGAAGGAATTTTCAAAAACTAATTTTATCTCAAAATTCTTATCCGAATCATCGTTTATAGTAGTTTCAATAGATACCTACCTGCCTTACCTGTATTCCGGTGCGTGCTCAGCCACCCCGAGTCCTGTTTGGTAGTGGTTATTTCAGGTTTTTTCATATTTTTCGGTCAAAAAACCAGTTTTTTGACCAAAACTCAAAATTTTTGTATCGCATATAGTTTCAGTGATTTCATAGCTCGCTAGCCCGCGCGGAGACGCGTCTTTTGACACCTCGCACGTGCGTCTGGCGAATATAGAACTTCAAAAAATTCCATAACTAGTAAATTCATATATATACGAAATCCACCTTAGCTAGACAGAAATTACATCAAATCGTTATAACTTTGCATCCAGGTGACGCATTTTGAAGCTGTTTTCAGCCAAATCAATTTATATAGGTTCCGTACAAGTGTTTTACTAATAAAAATTGACAAAAACGCGAAAAAAATATTTTCGTATATTGACTTAGCAATTTTTGTGAGATTTTTTGAAGGAATTTTCAAAAACTAATTTTATCTCAAAATTCTTATCCGAATCATCGTTTATAGTAGTTTCAATAGATACCTACCTGCCTTACCTGTATTCCGGTGCGTGCTCAGCCACCCCGAGTCCTGTTTGGTAGTGGTTATTTCAGGTTTTTTCATATTTTTCGGTCAAAAAACCAGTTTTTTGACCAAAACTCAAAATTTTTGTATCGCATATAGTTTCAGTGATTTCATAGCTCGCTAGCCCGCGCGGAGACGCGTCTTTTGACACCTCGCACGTGCGTCTGGCGAATATAGAACTTCAAAAAATTCCATAACTAGTAAATTCATATATATACGAAATCCACCTTAGCTAGACAGAAATTACATCAAATCGTTATAACTTTGCATCCAGGTGACGCATTTTGAAGCTGTTTTCAGCCAAATCAATTTATATAGGTTCCGTACAAGTGTTTTACTAATAAAAATTGACAAAAACGCGAAAAAAATATTTTCGTATATTGACTTAGCAATTTTTGTGAGATTTTTTGAAGGAATTTTCAAAAACTAATTTTATCTCAAAATTCTTATCCGAATCATCGTTTATAGTAGTTTCAATAGATACCTACCTGCCTTACCTGTATTCCGGTGCGTGCTCAGCCACCCCGAGTCCTGTTTGGTAGTGGTTATTTCAGGTTTTTTCATATTTTTCGGTCAAAAAACCAGTTTTTTGACCAAAACTCAAAACTTTTGTATCGCATATAGTTTCAGTGATTTCATAGCTCGCTAGCCCGCGCGGAGACGCGTCTTTTGACACCTCGCACGTGCGTCTGGCGAATATAGAACTTCAAAAAATTCCATAACTAGTAAATTCATATATATACGAAATCCACCTTAGCTAGACAGAAATTACATCAAATCGTTATAACTTTGCATCCAGGTGACGCATTTTGAAGCTGTTTTCAGCCAAATCAATTTATATAGGTTCCGTACAAGTGTTTTACTAATAAAAATTGACAAAAACGCGAAAAAAATATTTTCGTATATTGACTTAGCAATTTTTGTGAGATTTTTTGAAGGAATTTTCAAAAACTAATTTTATCTCAAAATTCTTATCCGAATCATCGTTTATAGTAGTTTCAATAGATACCTACCTGCCTTACCTGTATTCCGGTGCGTGCTCAGCCACCCCGAGTCCTGTTTGGTAGTGGTTATTTCAGGTTTTTTCATATTTTTCGGTCAAAAAACCAGTTTTTTGACCAAAACTCAAAATTTTTGTATCGCATATAGTTTCAGTGATTTCATAGCTCGCTAGCCCGCGCGGAGACGCGTCTTTTGACACCTCGCACGTGCGTCTGGCGAATATAGAACTTCAAAAAATTCCATAACTAGTAAATTCATATATATACGAAATCCACCTTAGCTAGACAGAAATTACATCAAATCGTTATAACTTTGCATCCAGGTGACGCATTTTGAAGCTGTTTTCAGCCAAATCAATTTATATAGGTTCCGTACAAGTGTTTTACTAATAAAAATTGACAAAAACGCGAAAAAAATATTTTCGTATATTGACTTAGCAATTTTTGTGAGATTTTTTGAAGGAATTTTCAAAAACTAATTTTATCTCAAAATTCTTATCCGAATCATCGTTTATAGTAGTTTCAATAGATACCTACCTGCCTTACCTGTATTCCGGTGCGTGCTCAGCCACCCCGAGTCCTGTTTGGTAGTGGTTATTTCAGGTTTTTTCATATTTTTCGGTCAAAAAACCAGTTTTTTGACCAAAACTCAAAATTTTTGTATCGCATATAGTTTCAGTGATTTCATAGCTCGCTAGCCCGCGCGGAGACGCGTCTTTTGACACCTCGCACGTGCGTCTGGCGAATATAGAACTTCAAAAAATTCCATAACTAGTAAATTCATATATATACGAAATCCACCTTAGCTAGACAGAAATTACATCAAATCGTTATAACTTTGCATCCAGGTGACGCATTTTGAAGCTGTTTTCAGCCAAATCAATTTATATAGGTTCCGTACAAGTGTTTTACTAATAAAAATTGACAAAAACGCGAAAAAAATATTTTCGTATATTGACTTAGCAATTTTTGTGAGATTTTTTGAAGGAATTTTCAAAAACTAATTTTATCTCAAAATTCTTATCCGAATCATCGTTTATAGTAGTTTCAATAGATACCTACCTGCCTTACCTGTATTCCGGTGCGTGCTCAGCCACCCCGAGTCCTGTTTGGTAGTGGTTATTTCAGGTTTTTTCATATTTTTCGGTCAAAAAACCAGTTTTTTGACCAAAACTCAAAATTTTTGTATCGCATATAGTTTCAGTGATTTCATAGCTCGCTAGCCCGCGCGGAGACGCGTCTTTTGACACCTCGCACGTGCGTCTGGCGAATATAGAACTTCAAAAAATTCCATAACTAGTAAATTCATATATATACGAAATCCACCTTAGCTAGACAGAAATTACATCAAATCGTTATAACTTTGCATCCAGGTGACGCATTTTGAAGCTGTTTTCAGCCAAATCAATTTATATAGGTTCCGTACAAGTGTTTTACTAATAAAAATTGACAAAAACGCGAAAAAAATATTTTCGTATATTGACTTAGCAATTTTTGTGAGATTTTTTGAAGGAATTTTCAAAAACTAATTTTATCTCAAAATTCTTATCCGAATCATCGTTTATAGTAGTTTCAATAGATACCTACCTGCCTTACCTGTATTCCGGTGCGTGCTCAGCCACCCCGAGTCCTGTTTGGTAGTGGTTATTTCAGGTTTTTTCATATTTTTCGGTCAAAAAACCAGTTTTTTGACCAAAACTCAAAATTTTTGTATCGCATATAGTTTCAGTGATTTCATAGCTCGCTAGCCCGCGCGGAGACGCGTCTTTTGACACCTCGCACGTGCGTCTGGCGAATATAGAACTTCAAAAAATTCCATAACTAGTAAATTCATATATATACGAAATCCACCTTAGCTAGACAGAAATTACATCAAATCGTTATAACTTTGCATCCAGGTGACGCATTTTGAAGCTGTTTTCAGCCAAATCAATTTATATAGGTTCCGTACAAGTGTTTTACTAATAAAAATTGACAAAAACGCGAAAAAAATATTTTCGTATATTGACTTAGCAATTTTTGTGAGATTTTTTGAAGGAATTTTCAAAAACTAATTTTATCTCAAAATTCTTATCCGAATCATCGTTTATAGTAGTTTCAATAGATACCTACCTGCCTTACCTGTATTCCGGTGCGTGCTCAGCCACCCCGAGTCCTGTTTGGTAGTGGTTATTTCAGGTTTTTTCATATTTTTCGGTCAAAAAACCAGTTTTTTGACCAAAACTCAAAATTTTTGTATCGCATATAGTTTCAGTGATTTCATAGCTCGCTAGCCCGCGCGGAGACGCGTCTTTTGACACCTCGCACGTGCGTCTGGCGAATATAGAACTTCAAAAAATTCCATAACTAGTAAATTCATATATATACGAAATCCACCTTAGCTAGACAGAAATTACATCAAATCGTTATAACTTTGCATCCAGGTGACGCATTTTGAAGCTGTTTTCAGCCAAATCAATTTATATAGGTTCCGTACAAGTGTTTTACTAATAAAAATTGACAAAAACGCGAAAAAAATATTTTCGTATATTGACTTAGCAATTTTTGTGAGATTTTTTGAAGGAATTTTCAAAAACTAATTTTATCTCAAAATTCTTATCCGAATCATCGTTTATAGTAGTTTCAATAGATACCTACCTGCCTTACCTGTATTCCGGTGCGTGCTCAGCCACCCCGAGTCCTGTTTGGTAGTGGTTATTTCAGGTTTTTTCATATTTTTCGGTCAAAAAACCAGTTTTTTGACCAAAACTCAAAATTTTTGTATCGCATATAGTTTCAGTGATTTCATAGCTCGCTAGCCCGCGCGGAGACGCGTCTTTTGACACCTCGCACGTGCGTCTGGCGAATATAGAACTTCAAAAAATTCCATAACTAGTAAATTCATATATATACGAAATCCACCTTAGCTAGACAGAAATTACATCAAATCGTTATAACTTTGCATCCAGGTGACGCATTTTGAAGCTGTTTTCAGCCAAATCAATTTATATAGGTTCCGTACAAGTGTTTTACTAATAAAAATTGACAAAAACGCGAAAAAAATATTTTCGTATATTGACTTAGCAATTTTTGTGAGATTTTTTGAAGGAATTTTCAAAAACTAATTTTATCTCAAAATTCTTATCCGAATCATCGTTTATAGTAGTTTCAATAGATACCTACCTGCCTTACCTGTATTCCGGTGCGTGCTCAGCCACCCCGAGTCCTGTTTGGTAGTGGTTATTTCAGGTTTTTTCATATTTTTCGGTCAAAAAACCAGTTTTTTGACCAAAACTCAAAATTTTTGTATCGCATATAGTTTCAGTGATTTCATAGCTCGCTAGCCCGCGCGGAGACGCGTCTTTTGACACCTCGCACGTGCGTCTGGCGAATATAGAACTTCAAAAAATTCCATAACTAGTAAATTCATATATATACGAAATCCACCTTAGCTAGACAGAAATTACATCAAATCGTTATAACTTTGCATCCAGGTGACGCATTTTGAAGCTGTTTTCAGCCAAATCAATTTATATAGGTTCCGTACAAGTGTTTTACTAATAAAAATTGACAAAAACGCGAAAAAAATATTTTCGTATATTGACTTAGCAATTTTTGTGAGATTTTTTGAAGGAATTTTCAAAAACTAATTTTATCTCAAAATTCTTATCCGAATCATCGTTTATAGTAGTTTCAATAGATACCTACCTGCCTTACCTGTATTCCGGTGCGTGCTCAGCCACCCCGAGTCCTGTTTGGTAGTGGTTATTTCAGGTTTTTTCATATTTTTCGGTCAAAAAACCAGTTTTTTGACCAAAACTCAAAATTTTTGTATCGCATATAGTTTCAGTGATTTCATAGCTCGCTAGCCCGCGCGGAGACGCGTCTTTTGACACCTCGCACGTGCGTCTGGCGAATATAGAACTTCAAAAAATTCCATAACTAGTAAATTCATATATATACGAAATCCACCTTAGCTAGACAGAAATTACATCAAATCGTTATAACTTTGCATCCAGGTGACGCATTTTGAAGCTGTTTTCAGCCAAATCAATTTATATAGGTTCCGTACAAGTGTTTTACTAATAAAAATTGACAAAAACGCGAAAAAAATATTTTCGTATATTGACTTAGCAATTTTTGTGAGATTTTTTGAAGGAATTTTCAAAAACTAATTTTATCTCAAAATTCTTATCCGAATCATCGTTTATAGTAGTTTCAATAGATACCTACCTGCCTTACCTGTATTCCGGTGCGTGCTCAGCCACCCCGAGTCCTGTTTGGTAGTGGTTATTTCAGGTTTTTTCATATTTTTCGGTCAAAAAACCAGTTTTTTGACCAAAACTCAAAATTTTTGTATCGCATATAGTTTCAGTGATTTCATAGCTCGCTAGCCCGCGCGGAGACGCGTCTTTTGACACCTCGCACGTGCGTCTGGCGAATATAGAACTTCAAAAAATTCCATAACTAGTAAATTCATATATATACGAAATCCACCTTAGCTAGACAGAAATTACATCAAATCGTTATAACTTTGCATCCAGGTGACGCATTTTGAAGCTGTTTTCAGCCAAATCAATTTATATAGGTTCCGTACAAGTGTTTTACTAATAAAAATTGACAAAAACGCGAAAAAAATATTTTCGTATATTGACTTAGCAATTTTTGTGAGATTTTTTGAAGGAATTTTCAAAAACTAATTTTATCTCAAAATTCTTATCCGAATCATCGTTTATAGTAGTTTCAATAGATACCTACCTGCCTTACCTGTATTCCGGTGCGTGCTCAGCCACCCCGAGTCCTGTTTGGTAGTGGTTATTTCAGGTTTTTTCATATTTTTCGGTCAAAAAACCAGTTTTTTGACCAAAACTCAAAATTTTTGTATCGCATATAGTTTCAGTGATTTCATAGCTCGCTAGCCCGCGCGGAGACGCGTCTTTTGACACCTCGCACGTGCGTCTGGCGAATATAGAACTTCAAAAAATTCCATAACTAGTAAATTCATATATATACGAAATCCACCTTAGCTAGACAGAAATTACATCAAATCGTTATAACTTTGCATCCAGGTGACGCATTTTGAAGCTGTTTTCAGCCAAATCAATTTATATAGGTTCCGTACAAGTGTTTTACTAATAAAAATTGACAAAAACGCGAAAAAAATATTTTCGTATATTGACTTAGCAATTTTTGTGAGATTTTTTGAAGGAATTTTCAAAAACTAATTTTATCTCAAAATTCTTATCCGAATCATCGTTTATAGTAGTTTCAATAGATACCTACCTGCCTTACCTGTATTCCGGTGCGTGCTCAGCCACCCCGAGTCCTGTTTGGTAGTGGTTATTTCAGGTTTTTTCATATTTTTCGGTCAAAAAACCAGTTTTTTGACCAAAACTCAAAATTTTTGTATCGCATATAGTTTCAGTGATTTCATAGCTCGCTAGCCCGCGCGGAGACGCGTCTTTTGACACCTCGCACGTGCGTCTGGCGAATATAGAACTTCAAAAAATTCCATAACTAGTAAATTCATATATATACGAAATCCACCTTAGCTAGACAGAAATTACATCAAATCGTTATAACTTTGCATCCAGGTGACGCATTTTGAAGCTGTTTTCAGCCAAATCAATTTATATAGGTTCCGTACAAGTGTTTTACTAATAAAAATTGACAAAAACGCGAAAAAAATATTTTCGTATATTGACTTAGCAATTTTTGTGAGATTTTTTGAAGGAATTTTCAAAAACTAATTTTATCTCAAAATTCTTATCCGAATCATCGTTTATAGTAGTTTCAATAGATACCTACCTGCCTTACCTGTATTCCGGTGCGTGCTCAGCCACCCCGAGTCCTGTTTGGTAGTGGTTATTTCAGGTTTTTTCATATTTTTCGGTCAAAAAACCAGTTTTTTGACCAAAACTCAAAATTTTTGTATCGCATATAGTTTCAGTGATTTCATAGCTCGCTAGCCCGCGCGGAGACGCGTCTTTTGACACCTCGCACGTGCGTCTGGCGAATATAGAACTTCAAAAAATTCCATAACTAGTAAATTCATATATATACGAAATCCACCTTAGCTAGACAGAAATTACATCAAATCGTTATAACTTTGCATCCAGGTGACGCATTTTGAAGCTGTTTTCAGCCAAATCAATTTATATAGGTTCCGTACAAGTGTTTTACTAATAAAAATTGACAAAAACGCGAAAAAAATATTTTCGTATATTGACTTAGCAATTTTTGTGAGATTTTTTGAAGGAATTTTCAAAAACTAATTTTATCTCAAAATTCTTATCCGAATCATCGTTTATAGTAGTTTCAATAGATACCTACCTGCCTTACCTGTATTCCGGTGCGTGCTCAGCCACCCCGAGTCCTGTTTGGTAGTGGTTATTTCAGGTTTTTTCATATTTTTCGGTCAAAAAACCAGTTTTTTGACCAAAACTCAAAATTTTTGTATCGCATATAGTTTCAGTGATTTCATAGCTCGCTAGCCCGCGCGGAGACGCGTCTTTTGACACCTCGCACGTGCGTCTGGCGAATATAGAACTTCAAAAAATTCCATAACTAGTAAATTCATATATATACGAAATCCACCTTAGCTAGACAGAAATTACATCAAATCGTTATAACTTTGCATCCAGGTGACGCATTTTGAAGCTGTTTTCAGCCAAATCAATTTATATAGGTTCCGTACAAGTGTTTTACTAATAAAAATTGACAAAAACGCGAAAAAAATATTTTCGTATATTGACTTAGCAATTTTTGTGAGATTTTTTGAAGGAATTTTCAAAAACTAATTTTATCTCAAAATTCTTATCCGAATCATCGTTTATAGTAGTTTCAATAGATACCTACCTGCCTTACCTGTATTCCGGTGCGTGCTCAGCCACCCCGAGTCCTGTTTGGTAGTGGTTATTTCAGGTTTTTTCATATTTTTCGGTCAAAAAACCAGTTTTTTGACCAAAACTCAAAATTTTTGTATCGCATATAGTTTCAGTGATTTCATAGCTCGCTAGCCCGCGCGGAGACGCGTCTTTTGACACCTCGCACGTGCGTCTGGCGAATATAGAACTTCAAAAAATTCCATAACTAGTAAATTCATATATATACGAAATCCACCTTAGCTAGACAGAAATTACATCAAATCGTTATAACTTTGCATCCAGGTGACGCATTTTGAAGCTGTTTTCAGCCAAATCAATTTATATAGGTTCCGTACAAGTGTTTTACTAATAAAAATTGACAAAAACGCGAAAAAAATATTTTCGTATATTGACTTAGCAATTTTTGTGAGATTTTTTGAAGGAATTTTCAAAAACTAATTTTATCTCAAAATTCTTATCCGAATCATCGTTTATAGTAGTTTCAATAGATACCTACCTGCCTTACCTGTATTCCGGTGCGTGCTCAGCCACCCCGAGTCCTGTTTGGTAGTGGTTATTTCAGGTTTTTTCATATTTTTCGGTCAAAAAACCAGTTTTTTGACCAAAACTCAAAATTTTTGTATCGCATATAGTTTCAGTGATTTCATAGCTCGCTAGCCCGCGCGGAGACGCGTCTTTTGACACCTCGCACGTGCGTCTGGCGAATATAGAACTTCAAAAAATTCCATAACTAGTAAATTCATATATATACGAAATCCACCTTAGCTAGACAGAAATTACATCAAATCGTTATAACTTTGCATCCAGGTGACGCATTTTGAAGCTGTTTTCAGCCAAATCAATTTATATAGGTTCCGTACAAGTGTTTTACTAATAAAAATTGACAAAAACGCGAAAAAAATATTTTCGTATATTGACTTAGCAATTTTTGTGAGATTTTTTGAAGGAATTTTCAAAAACTAATTTTATCTCAAAATTCTTATCCGAATCATCGTTTATAGTAGTTTCAATAGATACCTACCTGCCTTACCTGTATTCCGGTGCGTGCTCAGCCACCCCGAGTCCTGTTTGGTAGTGGTTATTTCAGGTTTTTTCATATTTTTCGGTCAAAAAACCAGTTTTTTGACCAAAACTCAAAATTTTTGTATCGCATATAGTTTCAGTGATTTCATAGCTCGCTAGCCCGCGCGGAGACGCGTCTTTTGACACCTCGCACGTGCGTCTGGCGAATATAGAACTTCAAAAAATTCCATAACTAGTAAATTCATATATATACGAAATCCACCTTAGCTAGACAGAAATTACATCAAATCGTTATAACTTTGCATCCAGGTGACGCATTTTGAAGCTGTTTTCAGCCAAATCAATTTATATAGGTTCCGTACAAGTGTTTTACTAATAAAAATTGACAAAAACGCGAAAAAAATATTTTCGTATATTGACTTAGCAATTTTTGTGAGATTTTTTGAAGGAATTTTCAAAAACTAATTTTATCTCAAAATTCTTATCCGAATCATCGTTTATAGTAGTTTCAATAGATACCTACCTGCCTTACCTGTATTCCGGTGCGTGCTCAGCCACCCCGAGTCCTGTTTGGTAGTGGTTATTTCAGGTTTTTTCATATTTTTCGGTCAAAAAACCAGTTTTTTGACCAAAACTCAAAATTTTTGTATCGCATATAGTTTCAGTGATTTCATAGCTCGCTAGCCCGCGCGGAGACGCGTCTTTTGACACCTCGCACGTGCGTCTGGCGAATATAGAACTTCAAAAAATTCCATAACTAGTAAATTCATATATATACGAAATCCACCTTAGCTAGACAGAAATTACATCAAATCGTTATAACTTTGCATCCAGGTGACGCATTTTGAAGCTGTTTTCAGCCAAATCAATTTATATAGGTTCCGTACAAGTGTTTTACTAATAAAAATTGACAAAAACGCGAAAAAAATATTTTCGTATATTGACTTAGCAATTTTTGTGAGATTTTTTGAAGGAATTTTCAAAAACTAATTTTATCTCAAAATTCTTATCCGAATCATCGTTTATAGTAGTTTCAATAGATACCTACCTGCCTTACCTGTATTCCGGTGCGTGCTCAGCCACCCCGAGTCCTGTTTGGTAGTGGTTATTTCAGGTTTTTTCATATTTTTCGGTCAAAAAACCAGTTTTTTGACCAAAACTCAAAATTTTTGTATCGCATATAGTTTCAGTGATTTCATAGCTCGCTAGCCCGCGCGGAGACGCGTCTTTTGACACCTCGCACGTGCGTCTGGCGAATATAGAACTTCAAAAAATTCCATAACTAGTAAATTCATATATATACGAAATCCACCTTAGCTAGACAGAAATTACATCAAATCGTTATAACTTTGCATCCAGGTGACGCATTTTGAAGCTGTTTTCAGCCAAATCAATTTATATAGGTTCCGTACAAGTGTTTTACTAATAAAAATTGACAAAAACGCGAAAAAAATATTTTCGTATATTGACTTAGCAATTTTTGTGAGATTTTTTGAAGGAATTTTCAAAAACTAATTTTATCTCAAAATTCTTATCCGAATCATCGTTTATAGTAGTTTCAATAGATACCTACCTGCCTTACCTGTATTCCGGTGCGTGCTCAGCCACCCCGAGTCCTGTTTGGTAGTGGTTATTTCAGGTTTTTTCATATTTTTCGGTCAAAAAACCAGTTTTTTGACCAAAACTCAAAATTTTTGTATCGCATATAGTTTCAGTGATTTCATAGCTCGCTAGCCCGCGCGGAGACGCGTCTTTTGACACCTCGCACGTGCGTCTGGCGAATATAGAACTTCAAAAAATTCCATAACTAGTAAATTCATATATATACGAAATCCACCTTAGCTAGACAGAAATTACATCAAATCGTTATAACTTTGCATCCAGGTGACGCATTTTGAAGCTGTTTTCAGCCAAATCAATTTATATAGGTTCCGTACAAGTGTTTTACTAATAAAAATTGACAAAAACGCGAAAAAAATATTTTCGTATATTGACTTAGCAATTTTTGTGAGATTTTTTGAAGGAATTTTCAAAAACTAATTTTATCTCAAAATTCTTATCCGAATCATCGTTTATAGTAGTTTCAATAGATACCTACCTGCCTTACCTGTATTCCGGTGCGTGCTCAGCCACCCCGAGTCCTGTTTGGTAGTGGTTATTTCAGGTTTTTTCATATTTTTCGGTCAAAAAACCAGTTTTTTGACCAAAACTCAAAATTTTTGTATCGCATATAGTTTCAGTGATTTCATAGCTCGCTAGCCCGCGCGGAGACGCGTCTTTTGACACCTCGCACGTGCGTCTGGCGAATATAGAACTTCAAAAAATTCCATAACTAGTAAATTCATATATATACGAAATCCACCTTAGCTAGACAGAAATTACATCAAATCGTTATAACTTTGCATCCAGGTGACGCATTTTGAAGCTGTTTTCAGCCAAATCAATTTATATAGGTTCCGTACAAGTGTTTTACTAATAAAAATTGACAAAAACGCGAAAAAAATATTTTCGTATATTGACTTAGCAATTTTTGTGAGATTTTTTGAAGGAATTTTCAAAAACTAATTTTATCTCAAAATTCTTATCCGAATCATCGTTTATAGTAGTTTCAATAGATACCTACCTGCCTTACCTGTATTCCGGTGCGTGCTCAGCCACCCCGAGTCCTGTTTGGTAGTGGTTATTTCAGGTTTTTTCATATTTTTCGGTCAAAAAACCAGTTTTTTGACCAAAACTCAAAATTTTTGTATCGCATATAGTTTCAGTGATTTCATAGCTCGCTAGCCCGCGCGGAGACGCGTCTTTTGACACCTCGCACGTGCGTCTGGCGAATATAGAACTTCAAAAAATTCCATAACTAGTAAATTCATATATATACGAAATCCACCTTAGCTAGACAGAAATTACATCAAATCGTTATAACTTTGCATCCAGGTGACGCATTTTGAAGCTGTTTTCAGCCAAATCAATTTATATAGGTTCCGTACAAGTGTTTTACTAATAAAAATTGACAAAAACGCGAAAAAAATATTTTCGTATATTGACTTAGCAATTTTTGTGAGATTTTTTGAAGGAATTTTCAAAAACTAATTTTATCTCAAAATTCTTATCCGAATCATCGTTTATAGTAGTTTCAATAGATACCTACCTGCCTTACCTGTATTCCGGTGCGTGCTCAGCCACCCCGAGTCCTGTTTGGTAGTGGTTATTTCAGGTTTTTTCATATTTTTCGGTCAAAAAACCAGTTTTTTGACCAAAACTCAAAATTTTTGTATCGCATATAGTTTCAGTGATTTCATAGCTCGCTAGCCCGCGCGGAGACGCGTCTTTTGACACCTCGCACGTGCGTCTGGCGAATATAGAACTTCAAAAAATTCCATAACTAGTAAATTCATATATATACGAAATCCACCTTAGCTAGACAGAAATTACATCAAATCGTTATAACTTTGCATCCAGGTGACGCATTTTGAAGCTGTTTTCAGCCAAATCAATTTATATAGGTTCCGTACAAGTGTTTTACTAATAAAAATTGACAAAAACGCGAAAAAAATATTTTCGTATATTGACTTAGCAATTTTTGTGAGATTTTTTGAAGGAATTTTCAAAAACTAATTTTATCTCAAAATTCTTATCCGAATCATCGTTTATAGTAGTTTCAATAGATACCTACCTGCCTTACCTGTATTCCGGTGCGTGCTCAGCCACCCCGAGTCCTGTTTGGTAGTGGTTATTTCAGGTTTTTTCATATTTTTCGGTCAAAAAACCAGTTTTTTGACCAAAACTCAAAATTTTTGTATCGCATATAGTTTCAGTGATTTCATAGCTCGCTAGCCCGCGCGGAGACGCGTCTTTTGACACCTCGCACGTGCGTCTGGCGAATATAGAACTTCAAAAAATTCCATAACTAGTAAATTCATATATATACGAAATCCACCTTAGCTAGACAGAAATTACATCAAATCGTTATAACTTTGCATCCAGGTGACGCATTTTGAAGCTGTTTTCAGCCAAATCAATTTATATAGGTTCCGTACAAGTGTTTTACTAATAAAAATTGACAAAAACGCGAAAAAAATATTTTCGTATATTGACTTAGCAATTTTTGTGAGATTTTTTGAAGGAATTTTCAAAAACTAATTTTATCTCAAAATTCTTATCCGAATCATCGTTTATAGTAGTTTCAATAGATACCTACCTGCCTTACCTGTATTCCGGTGCGTGCTCAGCCACCCCGAGTCCTGTTTGGTAGTGGTTATTTCAGGTTTTTTCATATTTTTCGGTCAAAAAACCAGTTTTTTGACCAAAACTCAAAATTTTTGTATCGCATATAGTTTCAGTGATTTCATAGCTCGCTAGCCCGCGCGGAGACGCGTCTTTTGACACCTCGCACGTGCGTCTGGCGAATATAGAACTTCAAAAAATTCCATAACTAGTAAATTCATATATATACGAAATCCACCTTAGCTAGACAGAAATTACATCAAATCGTTATAACTTTGCATCCAGG
The DNA here is from genome assembly GCA_963921375.1 of Tiliacea citrago. Taxonomy (NCBI): domain Eukaryota; kingdom Metazoa; phylum Arthropoda; class Insecta; order Lepidoptera; family Noctuidae; genus Tiliacea; species Tiliacea citrago. The sequence continues at coordinate 32,795 of OY992787.1, forward strand.
TGACGCATTTTGAAGCTGTTTTCAGCCAAATCAATTTATATAGGTTCCGTACAAGTGTTTTACTAATAAAAATTGACAAAAACGCGAAAAAAATATTTTCGTATATTGACTTAGCAATTTTTGTGAGATTTTTTGAAGGAATTTTCAAAAACTAATTTTATCTCAAAATTCTTATCCGAATCATCGTTTATAGTAGTTTCAATAGATACCTACCTGCCTTACCTGTATTCCGGTGCGTGCTCAGCCACCCCGAGTCCTGTTTGGTAGTGGTTATTTCAGGTTTTTTCATATTTTTCGGTCAAAAAACCAGTTTTTTGACCAAAACTCAAAATTTTTGTATCGCATATAGTTTCAGTGATTTCATAGCTCGCTAGCCCGCGCGGAGACGCGTCTTTTGACACCTCGCACGTGCGTCTGGCGAATATAGAACTTCAAAAAATTGCCCGCCCACCCACCCTGTTCTCATTGACCAGGTGAACTTTTGGGTTTTTGCCAAAATTTTTAAAATCATTTGGGCTATTCTAGCCGTTGTTAAGGCTTGAAAGTTCCTTTATAGACCTTCTTATTTACTTTATTGACATAGCGGTCTTACGGCCGTACGACAATTTTACTTTATTTTAATTACACGTTTCTCTGTGTTTATCCCCCCTTTACAGGGGCACAGAAGAAATTACCGGTGGTCTTTGAATTCTTTTATGAATCTCACGTTCACATCCACTGCAGCCATGTTCCGCACACCGGCCAAAAAGGACGCGAACTCGCCGGACTCCAGGGGCTCTCCGCGTTCGTCAGAGAAGGCTGGAACCACGCTTCCCAGCGTAAGGCGTAGTATCGGGGAATGGGAGGCCGGGAAAACCGAGCCCCAGGCAAAGTCCCCGGCCAACCCAAAACGCGATGCCACTCCACCTGCTTCCAGCAATCTGGAGACGCGCCGGGTTCCCCTGGGCGCCGAAAAGACACTGAAGAAGCCTGACGCCAAGTACCCCAACCGTACAGCGGAGGCGAGAGCTTGCCTAAGTAAGGCAAAGCTTCACTTGGGCAACTCTCGCAACCTAAAGACGGAGATCAAGACGGCGGTAGAGAGTGCGATAAACAGGCTCTATGAGTTAGTTAAAGAGTCGGAGAGAAACAAATCTGGTGTCACCCCTGCACCAGCGGTCACAATTGCAGTCCTACAGGGAGAGGCAGCTGAGCCCAAAAAAGCTCTCGTGGACCCCATGCCAACCTCAGGTGAACCGACAGCGCTCATGAAGCAGCTAATGGAGAACCTCCAGCTGCACAATAAGGCGCTGGAGAAATGCCATCTGCACACATTGGCTCTGTCGGAGCACCTGCAACAGGTGCCTCGCTTTGTCGCAGGACAGGGACCCTCGTTCGCGGAAATGGCCGCCGCACCGAAGCGGCAATTCCAGGAGCCTCTTCACTCGGTGGTTGTGTCATCGGTCGATGACAAAGACACCGGGGAAGAGGTTCTTGAAAAGCTGAGGACGGCAGTAGATGCCAGAAATGAAGGGACCAGGGTGGAGAGAGTGCGAAAAGCGAGGGACCAAAAGGTGGTGGTCGGATTTAAGACCAGGGAGGAGCTGACCAGGGTGACCGAGAGGATTAAGAAGGCCGGTAACTTAAAAGTTGAAGAGGTGAAAAATAAAGACCCTCTTATCATCGCCAAGGATGTCCTCTCGTGCCACTCAGACGGGGAAATCATCGATGCCATTAAACGCCAAAACAGTCATCTGATTGGGGACGTGACTGCGGACGACCTGAGGATGGGGGTAAAGTACCGCCGCAGAACGAGGAACCCCCACATGTGCCACGTCATCCTGCAGGTGTCACCCGCTGTGTGGCAGAGGCTGACGCACGCGGGTCGAGTGCACATTGACTTGCAGCGGGTGCGTGTGCTGGACCAGTCGCCACTGATTCAGTGCACCCGCTGCTTGCGCTTTGGCCATAGCCGTAAGTTGTGCACGGAACCCGCTGACCTCTGCACACATTGTGGGGACCCCCACATGAGGGTGGACTGCCCCTCACGGCTAGCCACGGAGCCACCAAAGTGTCGGAACTGCGTTTCCGCAAAAATGGGTAAGACCGAGCACAACGCCTTCGACAGCGAGTGCCCAACTCGTCTCAAGTGGGACGGATTGGCGCGACTGTCGGTGGCGTATTGCTAAGGTGGTCCCGGGCGGAAGCGCAGTAAACAGTGAAGTCAGACCTCATCAGTATCGCGTCGTACAGGCAAACCTCCAAAAGAGCAAACTGGCTACAGCTGAGCTCATTATGGAAGCGGGAAAGCGAAAGTTGGCGTTTGCAATGGTCCAAGAGCCATACATTGGTTCGATCGGAGAAATGAAGAGCTATCCGGGTACAAGAGTGGTACAGTGTGCCAGGAAGACTGAGAAAGTCAACAAAGCGGCCATTGTACTATTCGACGACACCATAAACCTCACACAGTGCCCAACCCTAACAACTGAAAACTTTGCAGTTGCAAAACTGAGGACCGGAGCCTGGGAAATAGGTGTGGTGTCGGTGTACCTGGATGGTGGACAGCCAATCGAGCCAGACTTGGACCATCTAAGCAAGATAATGGAGGAGATCGGAGTTCGCGACGTGATACTGGGGGGGGACGTCAACGCTTGGAACACGTGGTGGGGAAGCCGAGAGGTGGATCATAGGGGTGAGGCTTTGGCAGGTGCCCTCGATGAACTGGGACTCCAGATCCTGAACATGGGAACGGCCCCTACCTTCGACGTCATCAGGGGAGGTCAGAGGTACTGCAGCTGCGTCGATATAACGACTTGCACAGAAGACATGCTTCGAAGTGTGGCAAACTGGAGACTATCCGGGGACATCACCACCTCGGACCACAGGGCAATCTTGTTTGAATTAAAACTAGAAAAATCAAAAGGTATGGACATAATAAGAACAACTAGAAAATATAATACTAAAAGGGCAAAATGGGGACAATTTTATGGGAAACTTGACGAAATTTGGGAACAACAAAACATAAACAAAACAGAAATAGACAACATATTAACGACAGAAGATTTGGATAAGATAACAGAAAGATACACACAATCAATAGAGAGGGCATGTGAGGGAACCATACCGATTGTAAGCAAAAGAAATCAGACAGGATTGCCTTGGTGGACCGAGGAGTTGACACGCATGAAAGAGGAAGTCAAAAGGCGTAAGAGGAGAATCTCCGGTGCCGCACCGAGACGCAGGGCATGGGTCGTGGCCTTGTACCTCACAGCTAAAGAAGAGCTAAAACAGAAGATGGAGAGCACGCTGACATCCAGTTGGAAGGAGTTCTGTGGAAGGCAGGAACGAGAGACAATGTGGGACAGTATATATAGGGTAATAAGTCGCACTGCCAATAGGCAGGAAGACATACCGCTTGTACAAGGCAACCGTGTACTCAGCAGCGAGGAGTCAGCCCGGATGCTTGCGAAGACGTTTTATCCTGAGGATAAAACACAGGATGATAATGCGGACCACAGTAGGATACGTGAGCTGGCGAATAGAGTGAATCAAAATACGAATGGTGAGACATTTGATCCTCTATTCACGGCGGAGGAACTTAGGTGGTCCGTATCTAGTTTTAATCCGAAGAAAGCACCGGGTACTGACGGCCTAACAGCGGATATATGCAGGGCGGCGATTACCCATGACCCACAACTGTTCCTAGCTGTGATAAACAGATGTCTCTCTCTGTTCCACTTTCCGACCATCTGGAAAGAGGCAGTAGTCGTGGTCCTTAGAAAGCCAGGAAAGGACGACTATGCGCATCCCAAATCGTACAGACCGATTGGGCTATTGCCTGTACTTGGGAAAATAGTGGAGAAAATGCTGGTGCGTCGCATTAGATGGCATATATCGCCACAAGTTAGCAGGAGCCAGTACGGTTTTATGCCACAGCGCAGCACCGAGGACTCCCTCTATGACCTGATAAAACATATAAGAGACCGACTGAAAGAGAAAAAGATCGTCGTCGTCATATCATTGGACATAGAGGGAGCCTTCGACAACGCCTGGTGGCCAGCCATTAAATGCCGACTGGCAGAGACACCGTGCCCTATAAACCTGAGACGTCTGGTAGATAGTTATCTACTGGACAGGAAGGTAAGGGTGCGGTATGCAGGAGCAGAGTTCGCGCAAGGAACGTCGAAAGGTTGCGTACAAGGCTCCATAGGTGGGCCCACGTTCTGGAACCTACTCCTGGATCCCCTGCTCAAAGAGCTAGAAGAACGAGGCGAATATCGCCAGGCATTCGCGGACGATGTGGTTCTGATTTTTTCGGGTGAAACAGCGCTTGATGTCCAGAGACAGGCTAATGCTAGTCTCGCTCATGTCCAGAAGTGGGGAATCACAAACAAACTAAATTTTGCGCCCCACAAAACGAAAGCCATGGTGGTCACAAACAAGTTGAAATACGATTCACCACTTCTGCGCATGGGCGGTGGGGACATTGCCCTGTCTCGGGAAATCAAGGTACTGGGGCTCACGGTTGATGACAAGCTGACGTTTAACGCCCACGCCTCTAACGTCACGAGGAAGGCGTTAAACCTTTACAAACAGCTGTCAAGAGCCGCCAAAATCAGCTGGGGCCTGAAGCCCGAGATAATCAGGACCATATACACCGCAGTGGTGGAGCCGGTGATAATGTATGCTGCCAGTGCTTGGGCACCGGCTACAAACAAAAAAGGGATGCAGAAGCAGCTGGATACCGTCCAGCGGGGCTTTGTGCAGAAAATAGTGAAGGCGTACAGGACAACATCGTTGAACTCGGCCCTATTACTCTCTGGACTGCTTCCTCTGGACCTTAGGATCCGGGAAGCAGCTTCTTTTTATGAAGAGAAAAGAGGATACTCCCGGAGAGTGACAGGAGACCGAGACATCGAAACACCAGTTCCTTACATGGAACTACCACACCCAGCCAGCCAAGTTGGTTTAAAGTTCAAGTGCGTGGTGAACGATGCAGAGATGGACCAGCAAGATTTCACAATCCCAAAGATTTTCACTGACGGAAGCAAAATCCAGGGCAAAGTCGGTGCAGCTCTGAGCCTGTGGGAAAATGGGGTGGAAGTAAAAGCCCAAAAGTTCAAACTGGATCATTTCTGCACCGTTTATCAAGCCGAACTACTGGCTCTGCACAGGGCCTCGGAACTGGCCTTAAAACATCCCTCAGCCGTTGTCCAGGTCTATTGCGACTCTAGATCAGCCCTAGAAACCGTCACCCGAACCTTCTCTCTCCATCCCCTAGCATTTAAAACGCAACAAAACATCCAGGCACTGAAACTTTGCGGAAAATCCCTTCAGCTGTTCTGGATTAAGGCACATGCGGGAATGGAGGGGAACGAGAGGGCAGATGTGTTGGCAAAAGAGGCAGCAATAGGCAGTAAAACAAGGCCCCACTACGACCTGTGTCCGGCTTCATTCGTCAAGCGGCAAATCCGAATGGAGTCGCTTGGCGAATGGAGCACGAGATACGGGTCGGGCGAAACGGCTGGTACTACAAAAATCTTTCTCCCTGACGCAATTGCAGCCTACAGTATAGTCCGAAAAATTGTACTAAAACCAGTCATAGTACAAGTGCTTACAGGGCATGGCGGGTTCTCCGAGTATTTGAATCGCTTCAAGTGCAAGGAGAGCCCGGCATGTCCCTGTGACCCGTCTAAAAATGAGAGCATCGCACATATACTAACCGAGTGCCCTATATTCGCGCTAAAGAAATATGACCTCGAATCTGAAATTGGAATAGTAATAAATTTAGAAAATATACCAAAAATCATGAAAAATTCAAAATTAAGAAAAAAGTTTTTAATATACTGTGAGGAAATTGCTTGTAAAGTCATTCAAAATAATAAAGTTTAGGAAAATAGATATACTATTATGTATTAACAGAATACATAAGAAGTAATCGCCGTAAAATTAAAGATTTTAAAACATTAGTTGTTATTCATCAGTTTATAAATGTAGTCTTAATAACCAGAGTTATGACAAAATTTAGCCTTCAATGTTAAAAATTTCAAAATATGTACCTAATTTGCGAATTGATTAAAAAGATCTCTGATGACCAATGTCAGAGGACACCGGTAAGGCAGGAGTGTGGTTTTAGCCGGTAAGAGTCCGGCACTGCCCAGACTGGCTCATTTTGGGGAAGTCTGGGCGTCCATGAGGATTTCCCACTCCTGCCGAAAAAAAAAAAAAAAAAAAAAAAAAAAAAAAAAAAAAAAAAAAACCTAACCTAACCTAACCTAACCTAACCTAACCTAACCGGTTCCCCCCCAGCCCTCATGGTGGTCGGATCGTTTTTATAGTCGCTCCGCACATCAAAAATCCAAAAAGTGGTGAAAAGTGCTCGGATTTTAAAAATTTAAGTGTTGGTGCGTGCAGAAAAGTTGCCCCCATACTATCGAGTTGAAATCTAAACCGGAATGCAGTGTTGTGCAGTGAAAAACCTGAAAAACCCTCAATTTTGAGGTTAAGTGAACTTATTTATGCTTTTGCCGTGGAACGAGGTGAATGACTTCATGTTTTTCTTTTAAAAAACACTGAAGAAAACTTAGACCTTTGTTTTGGCATACTCCGAATACACATCGGATCAGGATTTTCAGCATTATTTTGAAAAAACGAAAAAGCACGTGGTCTGAAAAACCCAAACCCGACACAGCAGCTGGCTGAAACTTTTCAGCACGCAAGGGGCCCTTGGGACAGAACTATTTTCGCAAGTAACAGATTTTTATGTTATGTACTTTCTGTTGAAGAAATTATTAAAAATTTATGAAAATTGAAATTTTGGACACCTGTATCTCTTGAAAAATTCAAAAATTTTAAAATCTGCAATTGCTATCTTTTGCGCGCTTATTAGAAGAAGATGTCCTGAAAAAACCAGATTATTTGTTATCTTAATTTTAATGTAGTAATTAAAAAACTGAAAAAACTGCATAAACATAAATTTATATAGGAAAAATTTATTATTATTTCTTTTTTATAAACATTTTGTATAGCGTGTTATTTTTCAATGATTTAGAAATTTTTTCCAAAATTTTCCGATCATTGGTTTTAGAGTTATAGAATTTTTTGTTATTTTTTCATTTTAAATCGAAAGAAATAGTAATAATTGAAATTTGACGATAGAATTGACTTTTACATGTGTATTGCTAATAGTTTGAGCCCAAAGTTGCTTCTTATAACTTTGGAATTGACAGAAATAGCTTTTTCAGCCATTTTGGTTTTCATTGGTTGTAACATATAACTGCAAATATCTCTGAGGTTAATGATCGCAGAAGACCCGGATTTTCGCGATTCTCTGCGGGAAATCTGCAGAAACACTTTGTATATGTTTTCAGGCGTTTTTCGGACCTGAAAGTTTTTAGCGCTGAAACTAATCTGGGTACATAGAAAGAGTCAGGCCAGGCCCTAGATTGAAAACCGCAACTCTCTCCGACAAATGGTTGCAGAGTAACAGCCATTTAAAGTTGGCATTTGACAGCTCGGTGGCCATCTTGGAATTCTTTAACCCCGCGTAGCTCCGGACTCAGTGGTCGTAGAGAGTTGCTGTTTTTATATTGTTGCTTGGGGGAAGTTTCTCTTTCTGGCACATTGGTTTTCAGGCGTTTTCAGGGCTGAAAATTTTCAGGATCCTGAAAGCTACCTTACACGAAAGGGCGGGTCGGGGCAGGCCAGAAAAGTCCAAGCTCGGTTGTCCTGCCATCTTCCGGAGCGGAGATATCACGTGTCAAAGATTGACTTTGACAGTTGTTCCGCCATTTTGTGCAAATTAAAACACCCATATCTCCGAAACGGGGGGTCGTAGAGCGGCTGGGTTTGCTTTGCGGGTATTGGCAATTGCTCGTCTTGCGGGTGGGTTGGTTTTCAGGAGTTTTCAGGACTATAAGTTTTTTCAGCCTGAAAAGTATATCGCTGGATAGATTTCGTCGAGCACAGTGGGATAAGCCCAAGCACGACGCAATTCGGACTTGTGGTTGCGGAGCTGTCGAGTTTTAACCACATTCTGGCCGCCATCTTGGATGGTAACCAGAATTTTTAGGCTTTGATTGCTCCGAAACCCTTAAGGCTGGGTGCCCCGTGTTTGGAGTCATTGGAACGGGCTCGACGGGCTCTATCTAGTGAGTGCATTGGGTGGACTCTACATAGAGCCATTCTTACAAAAAGTGAAAGTTTTTGTTTTTTGACAACCGACATTAATATTTTATAAAATTTATAGATTTATATAAAGCTCTTGAGAACTGCCTGGCATCTTTCAGCTCTATGTAGAGACAAATTTACAACTTTTATTGTATTTTACTATAGTTTTTAAGACCTTGTGCGGTTTTATCTCGTACACTTGCTTTTGTTTATTGTTTATTTTAAATATCGTCCCTATTGACGTTTTTTTATTTTATATTTTTTATTTACTTTTTATTGACGCATACCTCGCAACATGTTCGGTTTTAGAACACCGGCAAAGGCAAGTGAAAAGTCACCGTCTCAACCTGGGGTAGTTGCCCCCCCTGATGTTAGACGCAGTATAGGGGAGTGGGAAGCCGCAAACAGCAGCCCCACCCTCTCTGTATCTGAAAAGACGTCGCAGGCTGGCCCTGCAAAAGCTAAAACTAAACTAGCTTTCACGCAGGAGAGCAAAGCAAAACTAAGGAAGTCCATCGACGGAAACTCTCCGCCTAAATACGCGGACCGAACAGCAGAAGCCAAAGCTTGCCTTCTAAAGGCTAAAAACCACCTCGAAAGCTCCAGAAACACGAAGACGGAGATTAAAAATGGCGTCATTGTTGCCACGGAACGGCTATACAGTTTGGTAAAGGTGGCCGAGTTGGAGTTAAACGCGTTGAGGTTAAAAATGACCAGTAAAGGGCCAGGAGTGGCGACAGAGCCCGTAGTGGTCGCCACAAATCCAACCTCTCCAGGAAATAGTCTCGACACAAATAAGATTATGGCTGCAATGGAGCAACATACAAAGCTCCTATCAGAAAACAATAAAAAAATAGAGGAGTTAAAAGGGAAAATGGACATCCACAATGAATTCTTGGAGAAGGGTAACACCTATGCAAGTGTGGCTGCAACTCAGAGTGCAAGATCACTGTCAAAGTGCAGTACTTTGCATTCCGTTGTCATCACGTCTAAGGATGAGACAGAAACAGGTGACGAGGTCCTCAATAGAGTGAGGAAAGCCATAAACGCTAAAGAAGGGTGGATAAAGGTGGAAAAGGTGAGGAAAGCCAAGGACAGGAAGATAATCATAGGTCTGGAAACCAGAGAAGAAAGGTCCTTGATAAAAGATCGTCTTCAAAAAGAAGGAGTTGACCTCACTGTTGAGGAAGTCAAAAACAAGGACCCGCTTCTGATTTTAAGGAATGTCTTAGTGGTAAATACCGATGATGACGTCCTAAATGCACTAAGAAATCAGAACCGGAGTGTTTTCGGTGGCCTCGACAGTGAGGAAAATAGAGCGGAAATTAAATATAGAAGAAGGACACGGAACCCTCATATTGGCCACGTCATCATCAGCGTCTCGCCTACCATCTGGCGACGAGCGGTGGAAATTGGGACCGTCCATATCGATCTCCAGCGTATTAGGGTCGAAGATCAGACCCCATTGGTCCAATGCACTCGCTGCCTAGGCTTTGGACATGGTAAGCGGTTCTGTAAAGAGCCCGCAGATCTGTGTGGTCACTGCGGCGGTCCCCACTTGCGACCAGAGTGTCCAGACTGGCTTTCGGGCTCACCACCCGCTTGTCGAAATTGCGCTAAGGGGAAAATCGAGTATGGTACGCAACACAATGCGTTTAGCCAAGAGTGCCCAGTACGAAGAAAATGGGATGACGTGGCCAGATCGACCGTAGCATATTGCTAAGGGCACCCAGACAGAAAAAACCCCCTATGGAGTAGTACAGGCCAACCTTCAACGAAAGAAGCTAGCGACCAACGAGCTTTTAACAGAAGCCACAAAGCGCGGATTAGCGGTGGCACTTATCCAGGAACCGTACGTGGCCGGAGCGAAAGTAATGAGGAGTCACAAGGGCGTTAGGATTTTCCAGAACACTGGCACAGGAGATGGGACTGTTAAGGCGGCAATAGCTGTCTTTAATAGCGACCTCACAGTCAAACAGTATCCAAAACTCACCACAAACAACATCGTAGTGGTGGGAATCCAGACCAGTGCCTGGGAAATCACGCTTGTCTCTTTTTACTTTGAGCCAGACCAGCCCATCGAGCACTATTTAGAACACTTAAAACAAATAGAGCTCGTAGTAGGTTCCAAAAAACTGATCGTTGGAGGGGACGCCAATGCCAAGAGCACATGGTGGGGCAGCCCGAAGGGCGACCACAGAGGAGAAGAGGTGGTAGGAACTCTCGGTGAGCTAAATCTGAATATTCTGAACCGGGGGGAAATTCCGACCTTCGACACTATCCGAGGAAGGAAACGGTATAGCAGTCACGTGGACATTACCGCTTGTTCCAATGACATCTTGAACTTAATAGATGACTGGAAAGTTGACGAAGGACTCACGAGCTCGGATCACAACGGCATTATGTTTAAGATCCTCTTGCAAAAATCAAAGGGCATTAAAATCGAAAGGACCACTAGGAAATTTAACACCAAAAAAGCCAATTGGTCCAAATTTCATGAGAAGTTTGGCCAATTGAAAATAGACTACAAATTCACAACAAACGAAATAGAAAACTTTAAAGATATAGAACAAATTGACATAGCAACATATAACCTCATAAAATCAATAGACGAAGCATGCAAGCTATCAATACCCACCAAAACAGTGAAAGAGGAACTTACCTTGCCGTGGTGGTCCGAGAGACTCGAGGAGATGAAGAACACCGTCGCTACCATGAAGCGCAGGATTCGCTGTGCCGCCCAAATCCGGAGGTCGAAGGTCATAGGAGAGTACCTAAAACAGAAAGAAGAATATGAGTTAGAAGCAGCTAAAGCTCAGACCGAGAGTTGGAAGGAGTTCTGTGGGAAACAAGACAGGGAGGGGGTCTGGGAGGGCATATATAGAGTGATAGGTAGGACACGGCGTCGAGAGGAGGACCTGCCACTGGAAAGGAATGGTGATGTGCTGGATGCGCAAGGCTCCGTGAAGTTATTAGCGGAAACGTTTTATCCGGACGACCTTCTAGAATTTGACAATGCTCATCACCGATCCATTCGAATAAAGGCCGAAAACATAAACTGTGGCGAACAAAATAATCTTTGCGACCCACCGTTTACGATGGCAGAATTGAAAAATTCAGTGGACTCCTTCAATCCAAAGAAGGCACCGGGTTCGGATGGTTTTACCGCCGACATCTGCTGTCATGTCGTGGGTAATGACCCGGAAATATTTTTAAACTTTTTAAACAAGTGCCTCGAATGCCATCACTTCCCCACAGCCTGGAAGGAGGCAACAGTCGTTATATTGAGAAAGCCTGGAAAAGAGAACTACTCCACTCCCAAATCATATAGGCCGATTGGACTTTTGCTTATATTGGGCAAAATATACGAAAAGATGCTGGTGGACCGCCTTAAGTTCCACCTTTTACCAAGGATGAGTACCCGTCAGTACGGATTCATGCCGCAAAGGAGCACCGAAGACTCCCTCTATGACCTCATGCAGCATGTTTATAAAAAACTTGCACAAAAACGTATAGTTACTCTCGTGTCCTTAGACATAGAGGGAGCATTTGATAGCGCTTGGTGGCCAGCGATTAGGATCCGTCTGGCGGAGGAAAAGTGTCCGATTAATCTTAGGCGGGTCATAGACAGCTACCTTAGAGACCGAAAGGTCTCAATCAGGTACGGTGGGGAGGTATATCGCAAGGGCACAAACAAGGGCTGTGTCCAGGGCTCGATTGGGGGCCCAATCTTGTGGAACTTGGTGCTAGACCCCCTCCTAAAAGCAGCAGAGAATAGGGGAACTTATATTCAGGCGTTTGCGGATGACGTTCTCTTGGTCTTTGACGGAGAGACCGCACAAGAGGTGGAGGATTATGCCAATGCCGATCTCAACCATGTTCTGGCGTGGGGTGTCGAAAATAAACTCAAATTTGCTCCGCACAAAACAACAGCTATGGTGATTACTAGAAGAATGAAATACGACACACCACGGCTTAGCATGGGGGGGATTGACATTGGCATGTCGAAAGAAATAAAGCTTCTGGGCGTAACGATTGATGAAAAGCTGACCTTCAAC